>OZ026581.1:14730162-14777162 GCA_964020215.1 Aurelia sp. 3 sensu Dawson et al. (2005)
TAGTATGCCGTAGGAGCACGTGTAAAAGTAGTCGTATTAGAGTCTGGCAACATGTAGGCCGTCAAAACAGTAGCGTGCCAATAGAAGAACCCCAAACACAATATTATGGCGACGAGGATGGGATGGTAACGCTACATTACAAGCTTCAAAGCAGTTGTAAATCATGGCGACTGGTTTGCCTCCTTTTCCAGCATTTGATGCGGAAAATCAAGAAAATTTGGCGGCAAGATGGCAACGTTGGTTCGTGCGTTTTGAAAATTTAATGGTGGCTTTAGATGTCAAAGATGATAAACGTAAGAGAGCATTGCTTTTACATTACATGGGTGAAAGCACCCTTGATATATTTGAAACCCTTCCAGAAACTGGAACAGCCGAAGACTACAAGAAAGCCTGTGATGCCCTGAACAAACAATTCACTCCTCAGAAAAATACATCCTTTGAAGTTTATAAGTTTCGGAACACAAAACAAAGGGTAGATGAAACACTAGATCAATATCATGTTCGTTTGGTCCAGATGTCCAAGTATTGTGAGTTTGAGAAACTGCAGAACTTGTTGACTGAAAAGAAAGTCATGTCATATTTTGATTTATCGAAACAAACGGAGCTGCTTGTTGACGCATCCCCTACAGGACTTGGTGCGATTCTTTTACAATGCACACCAGGTAAAGATGACAGTCGAGTCATTGCATATGCCAGCCGAGCGCTAACGGAAGTAGAACAAAGCAGGGAGCGCCGAAGGCGCGGGAGGGGAAACGCGCAGTCACTTGCGTGAATGATGTATGATGCGCATGCGATCGAGGTTGCGCTTGATTTACAAAATTTTCCGAGTTGAAGGAGTTGGTTGAAATGCAAGAGCTGCACGCGAAAAGGAGCCGAAATCTTGAGATGAGTACTTGGTAAGTTCAATTTTTTACTTTTTGACTCTTCACAATAGACCTTTCCTTCTTTTCATGAAATATCAGAGCGATCGAACCACAATTTACCCCAAAATAATGCATTCGTTTGCTGTTGCAATGGGCCTAGTGCAAGGGCTGATCAGAGCTTCACCTCGGCGGCATCTAATTTTCTCAAAATAAAAATCGAACAAGTTCTAGTTTTTAACATTTTCAGTGAGTGCAACCATCAAGGAAGTACTACTGTAAAAAGCTAAGTAACATATTATAACATATTGGAGATATCGCTTGATATGATGAGAGGGGTTGAGATTGTGAAATTCTTTCATAATTCGACTGTAATGTGCTTCCACTTGACTTGAGTTTGCCCGACACGCGGCCTTCCCGTTTTAACTTTTCAAACAGAGAACCATTAATCTGTGGTGATCACAGGTTTGATAATTTTTCAAAGGAAAGCACTCTTTGTTTTTCGTGTTCATTGTCAAAAATGTCCTTAAGGTATCGATGATTTGCAGTTGGGAGCAGCATAAATTCTGGGAGTCGTTTCGTCGTTGACTGCATGCTTCCATGCTTCTCATGGCGGTGCTCAATGGCGGGGGCTGGTAATGAGTCTGCTTTGCTCCCTGGCAACAGCGCGGGAAATTTGTTTAAATTTATGCCACAATTCAAGCTTACAAATGTCTACTAGCTCTTTATTTACTTAAACTAAAACCTAGTTTCCAGTGTTAAGTTAAGAAAAAGATGGAAGAGCAAACACCAAGTAGTTTTCTTCCAAGTAAGAAACGGGAAATATCTTCACCAGAAGTTTCAGCACGGAAAAGAATCAATTTCGATGTTTTATTTGAGGAGCTTTTATTGAATGACAGTGAAAATGCAACAAAGAATCAATATGATTTTAGAGAAACAGTATCAGTAGGCCTAACAAGTGACTCTGATGCATCCGAGGATGAAGAAGCAATTAAGGTTCACACAATTAACGACCTTCAAAGAAGTCATGAGGTGGCTCACAACTCAGAACGTAGTTTCCAGAGAGAAACAAAGCCAATCTTGTTTAGTTCTGGCTCTTATTTATCAGTAGAAGAGCTACTTCTTTATGCTGCGCTGAAGGGACTGTTCCCAAGCAGTCCTTACAGGCGTTATAGTGCAGAAAAGTATGGGCCAATTGTTGACCTTTTTGAGGCTGTTTTAAAGGTAACAATTGATGAAACAGCAATTAGTAACTACATTAGAAGGGCTCTAGCGAACAATAACAAAGGATTTGGCAAACAAAATGGCATTTTGAGATGGCACTACTTTTCAAAATTTGTACAAGCATTTTGTGATAGCTGTGGCAAACACTTGAGCAATTTTTTTCTGTCAAGAACAATCAGCCAATATGAAATAGAACAGATTTTGTTTGGACTGTCAGAGCAAAGCACACTCTCTTCACAAGTGCACTTAACTGAGACCATTCCAAATGATTCCACAAAGCTTGATTTAGGTATTTTAGAAAACCCCACTTTCATAACAGAAATGGCTGGATGGAAGCACAGATTTGACAGTGAATCAAAAAAAGCTCATTTTTATTATTTTTCAAACATGAATAACATCTATCCTGAGATTGAATTGATAATTGGAGAGAATAACCAGTTTGACATAATGAGTGAGGGACAAGTTCGTCATGTTCACTGTGAATGGATGCAGTTACCGAAGCAACTCTCTCTTGTGGAAGACTTGAAATGTGTTCTAAGGCTGCTCTCAACTGCAAAACTCTGTAAAGGTCATGCCTATGCAAGATTTTCATCAATTTCCATTGAACATTCAAATGTTTTGTACAGAACTAAAACAGGGGAGCCTGGTGCATATGTAGAAACCATGCCATCAGAATTCCATAGAAAGATTATCAGGTCTGCTCACTGTGAGATATTCTTACCTACAGATCTAACCATATCAACCCCAAATACTTGTGACTCTTGTGCCCAGTCTGAACATTACTTAAGAACAATTTTATCAAGGAACAAATTCAGCCATGCTTCAAAGTTCACAAGGTTTGATAGATTGTCATATGAAGAGCTCTTGAAAGTAGCGAGAGAATCGTCAAAAAAACTTATTTCACTAAATAATAAGATAAAAAGGCTAGAAAAACACAGGCATGAAATGGAAAATGTGTCATCATCTACAGATAAAGATCTTAGGAAAATGTTCGGATCCCTTAATGAAGAGCTTGAGGAACGACGAAAAAAGGCAGAGAACAGCTTTTGTAGATGGGAGGGTTGCGAAGCAAAGGATAAGTTTGGCAACTGTGAGACTTTGTTAGTGCATGCAAAGAAACACGTGTCATCACAGACAGATTTGGCTCCCATAGACAAGTGCTATGTATGCAAATGGGAAGATTGTGGAAAGAGTTTTGGAAAGAGAAAATTGATAGAACGCCACTTGAGAACTCACACCGGTGAAGTTTCTGATCAGTTCTTGGAGCTATTGCTTAAAGATCAAGCTAAGGCCTTGTCTGTTGAGTCCCGGCAAATGAGATGGCATCCGCTTGTTATAAAGTGGTGCCTTCGTTTGTATAATAAGTCACATGCATCCTATGAAGACTTGCGGAATTCTAGGGTTCTTCGACTTCCAAGTGGTCGCACCTTATCAGATTATAGAAACTTCAATCACCAGTCATCAGGATGGAAAGCAGAAACTTTAAATTCAATGAAGTCAGAATTTCTAGCTTTAAAGCCAACAAAAAGAGCACATCTTGGTATGCTTCTGTTTGATGAAGTTAAGATAAAAGAGGGACTTGTCTTTGATTCAGCTACTTGGGAACTGTTAGGTTTTACTGATATTCAAGAAGAATCAGAGTTATTGTTGTCAGAGCCAGGCCCTAAGAGTAAAGTTCCACAAGTTGCAACTCACGTGATGCAGTTTTTCTTCCGCAGTGTTTTCAATAAATTTACCCATCCATGTGCCTACTTTTTAACAAATGGTGTGAGTGCGGTAAGACTTAATCAACTCTTCTGGCAAGGAGTATCAATGTTACAGGCTTTCGGGTTTACCACAATCCTTTCATGTTGTGATGGGGCATCTGAGAATCGGAAATTCATAAAGATGAACACTGGATACAACGGATCCATGTGTGCTTGTTTTAATGTTTTCTCTTCCATGCCTCTTTTCTTTATGTCTGATGCACCACATTTAATGAAGAAGCTTAGAAATAATTTGAACAAGAGTGGAGATAAGTTAGAAAGCAAGCACTACACACGAAAACTGATGAAAAATGGAAAGGAAATTGTTTGGAAGCACGTTGTGTCAGTTTATGACAGAGATAAAAGACGGCATTGTTATGTAACACCCTTACGCAAAGAGCATGTGTTTATAGATTCTTTAACAAAAATGAAAGTGAAGCTAGCTGTGAACACATTATCAGATGAGGTCTGCAATGAAATGGAGCGATGCGATAATGATAAAACCAGAGAAACCCAGGAATTTATTAGAATGTGTGCAGCACTGTGGAAGGTGTTCAACGATGGGAATAGAATGGAGCGGTCAGATGATGCACGTTTACATGAACTGAGTGTTGTTGCCAATTATTTTGTTGACTGGAAGGAAGAGCTCCAGAAAAAGTTCAAAACAAAGAAAGAGATTTCATCCCATTTTATCAGCTGGGAGACAATGTTTGATTTACAAGTTAGTACAGAATGACAGGTGTTTTTGTTTGGACCGGAATGATGCTTTTATTTCAGGCATCTAATTTCCTTTGTTTAAATCAACATGACCTTTACTTGTCTGACTTTGAACAGAATACTGTTTGATGCATGCTTGCATATCAGTGAAGTCCATAGCCTAGTAGACCCATTATTCAAAAGTAGGACGGGTCTACAAAAACAATGAGCAAAAGCTTGCTACAGTTAGTTCCAGATTCCTAGAACTCAATCTACGTGGCCTTTGTTGAGATGCGTTTCACACGTTATTTGAATAGCGTATTAATAAAATTAAAGATAATTACTAAGTGGTCGTAGCAGGCTTTCACTCTTTGTTCCGTAGACCCTTTCTTCTTATGAATAAGTGGTCTACTTGTAGGCTATGAAGTCTATATATCTTGGACAGTTTCTTGTACAACTTGCACCCCCTACTAATTGTAGCAAATCAGCCAGGACAATTATTGTATATGGGCCTGCAACTTCCCTTACATGTATTTTCCCTTTACAGTTATCTATCTCATGCTTGCAAGAATTGATGGCATACATCACATCAGAGGAATTTAAGGAAGTGTATGGAGAAGCGTATTTGATACCCAAGCGCCTGAATCAAGATATTGTGGAGTCATTCTTCAGTCTTCAACGCCAACTGTGTGGTGGTAATCGTAACATGACAGCTTACTCGTATGCATACAATGTTAATGGTATACTGTCTTTTCAGTCCTCCAATTTAGTCACTAGATCTGCGTATAATATTGAGGCTATGGAAGATACGGTAAAATCACAGCATCTTCCTAAGAAGTCTAGACATAGTGCTAAAGATAGTGTTTACTGGACTGCTAACTTATGATATCCTCCAACCTGTTACCACTACTACCCACGTTAAGGAGGTTTGAGCAGATCTCTCTAAATGCACGATTTATTACTTGCATTATGAAGCAAAATATATAGTTTAGACTTCATTAGACAAAAAGCAGGTAAGATCCTTGAAAAGTCACTTACCGTGAAAGCTCTATTAAGCCCCCGGGGGGCTTATTTAATTTCAGACCTTCCAGAGGGGGGCTTAATAGAGAGGGGGGCTTATTAGAGAGGGGGGCTTATTCACAGAATCAAGTAACATGGATATATTTGGTAGCTTTTCAGTTCCTTTATCCCATATTTTGCAGAATCAACATACAACTTTATGGCTCAAATACATAAATATGACCCAGTTTTTATCCCAAACCATACTAAAATTAACATGCAAGGTTGTGTTAATTTGAGTTAATTTTGTTAATTCTAAGATTTTATATAAGTGGGGGGGCTTAATAGAGAGCTTATTTCAAATTTTGGAGGGCTTATTTCAAATTTTGACTCAGGGGAGGGGCTTATTAGAGAGGGGGGCTTAATAGAGCTCTTACGGTAAGTTCTAATGTTTTGAAGCTATAAGTTTCCATTTTTTCATGTATGTGCAACATTGGTAGCGTTGATTTTCTGTACGCAACAGCATAGTTTTTCTGCTTTTTCATACACTTTCTAGCAAAATTTTCCATTGCATGGATATTTTCATGGTACAATAGTTGAAATTTTGATTTGGGGTTAATAAAAGAGATCTTGCAGATAAGAGCCAAACCTCCTTAAGGTACTGGACTTTTTCTTAACTTGTGGTTGTAGCAATTGAACTAATTACTGTAACTTGAAGCTCAAACTATGTCTATATGAGACAATTTTTTTATGAAAGGTGAAAATTCTATTTTGTGATCAAGTTTGTTCATAGTTTGAGCTCAAAAGCATGTAAATTAGTAAAGAGAAACATTACCAGCACCACTGGAAAGTACAAGAATGAATGCCTCAACTGGTTGGATTTCGTTTCTTAGTGATTGTTAACCTAAGTATTATTGAAGCCCCTCTACCAAGAAAGGTCTGTTTGGATGTGGAAACATTTTTTGCTGTAATTTGGTATTACTAAACAGCGGAATCACCCAGAGCCACCCAGAGCTATCCAAAACACACCTGAGCCACCCAGAGCCAGCTAAAAGCTACCTTGTGTTAAGTTCACAAATATCTCTATCGCTCTTTAGCTTATTTCAATGTAACATAAACCCCCCTGCATAACCTAAAATAAAAACAAAACATAAATATTATTGCAATCGTTCACATTAACTATAATGTTCTTTTTTTTCTTCTTTTTCCAGTGATGATATAAACAAAACAAAACAAAAAGTTAAAGCAACGCATAAATTTAGTTCTTAATAGAGAGTTCAAACAATGATGGCCATTCGGCCCTCTTGGATACATCTCAGTAAGTCAAAACTGGAAGCTCCACGCTTTGTAAGAGCATTTGCAATCATCTTTTGTTCAGGAATCCATTGAACTTTCATTACTTCTTTCTTATTCAACATTTCCTTAACTGAGCCAACATCAATGCGCAAACGTTTGTCATCTACCGATTTGGTTGAATAAATGGCATCTTCAACTGATCTGTTGTCAACAAGAGCTTCAATAGGAATGCTTGTATTATCCGTGGCTGTCAGTTCCATAATGATTTGCTTCAGATAAATAGCATGGTCTAATTCTTCAGACAGGCTCAACATCTCAGCAGCTAATGTGGACTTGACAACACGCTTAATCTTTGAACATGACCATGCGATGACAATGCTTCTTTTGTTCCGTCCAACCAATAAAATAAGGTGACCTCCAACACTAGAAACACCATCACTCATGTTAGCATGTGCAGCATCAGAGAATACAAGAATCTTCCAGTCTCTGATTCGTCCCAGATTTGGAAACATGATGAATGACCTATGCTGTTTGAGTTTGAGTAGATTTTTGTTTGCTCTTATCAGATCGGATACATGTCCATTTTTAAACCTTGAACTCAATTCAACAACCTCATATGCAAGATCTGGACGAGTTCCTTGAGCTACCCAATTGCATTGGCCAACAAGACTACGTAATAGTGTCTGTTCCATCGTTGTCAATGAACTATTCTTCTCTTTTGCTCTTCCGGGGTCAATTCGTATGCTCTCTATGGAATTTACATATTTCTCTTGATCCAGTGTGGCCTCTTTATTTGTCTGTTTCATTTCAAAGCCAATGTATCGAAAATTGCTACTCTCTTGCTTACCAGCAACAAATCGTGTTGTAAGTGGTTTCATCACTGTCTCATCAAAGGACTCATTTCCGCAATGCATAAAATCATCAATATGAGTAATGAGGGCACCAATCACTTCCCCATTTTCAACTTTGTAAAACAGTGATGAATCAACCTTTGACTGTGTCATTCCAAGATCTGCTAGTTTGTCTCGAACACTCTCATAAAATTGTCGTGCTGCATCAACCAACCCGTACAGGGCCTTCTTGAGCTTCCATACTTTTCCAGGGCCTCGCTTGGCTTCAATTGGAGGCTTGATAAACACATCTCGCTGAATTTCTTTGCCTTGTAGAAACGCTGATTTTATATCACTTGACTTTATTGACCAACCTTTGCTCATTGCAGTTGTTATAAGCAGTCTCATGGTGCTCTTTGCAACTGTGGGAGAGTCTCTTTCAACAGTTTCACTCTCTTCAAATCCCCGTGCGACTAAGCGTGCCTTTATTTTCCCTTCTTTATCTGTTAATACCCAAGTAGTTGAAATACATGGTTGACCTTCATCATCAACTTCAGTGTAAACATCAAAGTCTATCAATTTTTGCAACTCAGCTTCTTTTGCTTTGAGGCAGTCTGCTTCATCATGTTTGTCTCTTGGAATCAAAACCATGTTGACATCCTCTTCAATCTTCCTCCAGTCATTTAACTCTTGCAGATTGACACTTTTTCTGACTCCTGTCGTGTTGTCTTCAACATTGTACCAATATCTTGTTGAAGTGTTCGCTTTTCCGGCCCTTCCTAATATTGATTCCTGTGTCCACTGATCATCTTTGTGAGCTTTGTATTCAATTTGATCATCTCTTTTTGAAATAATTTGCTGCTGTGGTGCAGGTGCCATCTGATCTTGTAAGTCGGTAAGTTGGTTCATGTAAGTCATTAGGTGGTTCTTGTGGCTGTTGTAGTAGCCCTGGCTGCTCCATATTCTCAATTGGATGATGAGGCTCATGGTTGGGCATTGCCAGATCACCTAATACCTCACTTACTTGATGGTGATACATATTGGTACGCCCAGCTGTGATCTCATCTGGTGGTGAATACCTGGTCGGTACATCATTTTCAACTTCTTTTTCAGGCTTAGGAGCTCCAGACCCTGAATCTGGAGTTTCTTTGACAAGCCTGTTTGTAGAAACTCGCACATATGTTCCACCATGTCGTACGAAAACAACTTTCCCATCTTGAAAGATAACTTTTCCTGGACCAAGCCACTTGTTGCTCCCATCTCGTTTGTAGAATACACTATCTCCGGGAACGAAAACCTCCTCCGAAGTCCTTATCTGGTGCCGTAATGCTCTTCGGATCTTCTCATCTGCTTCACATTTCATAAATGCTCTTCGGGCAGAGAACAAAGCATCTAGATGGGTCTTCAAGATTTCACTAGAAGTTACACCTTGCAAAGCTGGGAGCTTCTCTGTCATGATATTGGGCAAATTTGGATTCTTGCCCAAAACAAGTTGATAGCTGCTGAAACCATGCCACATCTGTAGGGAATTCTTTGCAACATTCGCCCAAGCAAGGAGTAACTTCTCATTCGTATGGGGATTTTCTTCCACTAGAATTTCAAGCATTCTGTCAGTAATCTGATGATTTCTTTCACATAAGCCATTGCTCCAGGGGCTTTCTGCAGGAGTTGAAGAAATCCTCACATTGAGTAGACTGGCCACCTCACGGACTTCATCATTATTAAACTCTCCGCCATTATCAAAGAAAATTCCCTCCATCACTCCCCAACCAGCACCAATCCAATGCTGTAAGACATTCTCAACAACTTCTTCTGGGGTTTTTCTGTTAATGAACACTGAGATACTAAGCCTAGTGAACATATCAATCATGTGAAGGATGTATTTTCCTTTCCAGCTCTTCAAATCCATTGCCACTTTTTCGTTGAATCTGGTGGCCATTGCTTACTACAGGGCGAGCAGGTGTGTTTCCATATAGCTTGCATGTATTGCAAGAACTATAGATCTCATTCAACTCCTCTTGGAACTCATCTCTCCAAACTCCAGCATCTACCATGAGAGCCTTAAGTCTAGGCATTGATGGATGGGCAAATTGCTTGTGCAATTTCAAAATGGCATTCTTTCTCTCAGGTTGTTGTAGCTCACTCAAGACAGTATTGCATACCTCATCAACTTTTACACCAACCTTTCTGTCTACAGGGATGCAATAGTGGCCACTTGTGGTAAAATTCAATGGCACCTCTGTTCCAAACAGTTCTGCTGTATCCCGTTCAAGGTTCAACTTAGCTTTTGCTTTCTTCAATGACTTTAAACTCAGTAACATGGGAAAAGCTGAGTCTACCACATCAACTTCAATGATTACATCCTTGCCAGCAATACTGCATGGCAGCTGACAAGACATTTGGGATTTCAACTGTTCACCTCCACCAAACTTGAATACTTTGTGACCCTCACTTGTGGTCACATTTCCTCTTTCTCGTTCAGAGAAAGAATCAAGGAAACATTGCATCCACCTGGTACCACAAACAGTGGATGTACAAGCTGTATCCAGGACTGCACAATTGATTGCTTCTTCACCTAAGTGCTCTATTTCACTTCTGTTGTATCCTGTAAACAGTACCACCTTTTCTGCACTCTCAGAAATGTGTGCCTGCTGGGTCGTTCGAGCATTCTCATAGGAATGTGGACAGGCTCCTACAAGGTGGCGGTAAGAGCCACATCCACGGCATGATAAAGGATTACCATCAGGCCCCTTTGGGTTGACAGGCTTGACATACTCATTGCCCCTTGCAGATCCACCGCGGTCTGTTTTTCGTCCTCTGTAATTTGCAGCGCCTCTAAAACCACGTCCACGTGGCCAACTGCGCCCTCTTTGATACTGAAAGTTGTCTGTGACAAGTGCTTCTTCTTGGGAAGCTACAAATGTTGGTTCCAGCTTCAGTGTAGCAGTGGCTCCAACAATATCATCATTTGATGCCAATTCTCCTTTAAATTTCTTGAGAGATTTCTTCGCCTGATCAAACAGATCATCTTTCTTCTCAAAATTTATGCCTGACAAAATGAGCATTTTCTCAGGTTTACTGATGTTTGCACTGCTCAGTAGTTCAAAGCATAGGATTTCTTCTGGTAATTTTATTCCTTTCTTCAAAATGCGATTGTACTTCTGTTCAAATTCATGGATGAATTCACCAATCTTGTGGTCTGGTTCTCGTCTGCAGTTTTTGAATTCTTCATACTTCTCTAAGCTATCTTCCATGTCATCTTTTCCTAGTTTCTTCTCCATAAATGTAAGTAGGGTCTTTAAACCGTCATCTTTCTTCAAATCATCAAGTTTCACTTCTTCCATTACTTGTTCTCGGATCACTGTTGAATCATTGTCAGGGAGTGATAAGGCAACCGCAATTCCCATTTTATTTTTCGCCAAATCTGTTACCTCACTCCACATCTCAATTTCTACCTTCCATCTCTCAAATGTTTTCTCTCTACTGTTGAAGGCAGGGGGGTTTAACTTCATCGCCATGATGCACAAAAGTCACTGGACACCAATAATATCACACTGGCACTGTAATCTTGATACAAAAAGTGAGACACACACTGCAATGCACTGCAACGCTATGAGGATCTTTACCCTCTGCTACCACTGTTAAGTTCACAAATATCTCTATCGCTCTTTAGCTTATTTCAATGTAAAATAAACCCCCCTGCATAACCTAAAATAAAAACAAAACATAAATGTTATTGCAATCGTTCACACCTTGCGCATTTAAAGTAGCATGGTCGAGGGGGACTCTTGTAGGAGGTTTGGTAGTTATATTGAGTGCCTTTGAGACTTCATTTTGAAATTATGGCCCCACCAGGGCAAATTTTGTAATATGACCAATAAAACAGGGCAAAATTCTCCAGAAAAATCGTGACAACAGAGCTAAATTCTTTTTTACGAACATTTGTCATAAGCAATGAATTGCTAACATTAGCTATGGCAAATATCCCTAAATAAAGCAGATGGGTATGTGATGGGTATGGTATGTCCCCTCTTAGGAGCTACCCCCCTCTCAAGCATGGTACGGTATATCCGAATATTAAGTTCAATCAAGCTGTGAAAGATAAAGTGTAACTGAGATCACTCATCAAATGATGATGCTTTTTCGTGAAATGTGATTCAAGTAAAATGTCATAGGATAGGCTGTGTAGGCCGTGGGCCTAAGCACCAAGCAGCGCATGGTGAAAGTCCAAAAAATGAAATTTTAAGAAGCATCATGATTTAACAAGGGGCTGTGCCACTCCTTCAATCTAGCTTTAACACTCCACCATGTTGTGCCACACTTGTTAGAAATGTTGCGCAAGGTAGCTTATAACAGGCTCTGGCTGGCTCTGGCTGGCTCAGGTGTGCTTTGGATGGCTCTGGGTAGCTCTGGGTGATTCCGCCGTTTAGTCATACAGGCTGTAATTTCAATGTTTCCATTATTGATTTGATGTTTGGTGTCATTCAGCAATTTCTTCTGGCTCCTGCAATTTGGCTTTTCTTAAACCTTTTATAGCGCTTTGCCTGGTGTAGAGCTCTCTAAGTTGCAACCATTTCTGTTTTAAACATCAACTGCTTGCAAATTCAAATGTCTCAAACAGCTTGGAACTCTTTAATCACTACTCAACATGTCATTGTTTAATGCACTCATGTACAAGGAGCCATTGGGCAACCTGCTGAGTTATTGTTACTATTTAACTCTGTCATATTTGATTCAAAGAAGGATATTATGTTACCATAGCAACAGATTGTAGGGCTTAAGTTTGTATAGTTGCTTTGAATATGGACTCAAGTGACACAAGTGAAGACTCTGATATAGAGTTGGAGAACGAAGCTGATGGTGCCTCTGCAGATCAGCTGAATGCCATCTGTGATAACAGCAAACTTGAAAATTTTCTAGCAAGCAACAGAAGTGTTATTAAGGAGGCAGTAACAGATGTATTGAACAGACTGACAAATAAGAGCCTAGATATTGAAAATGATTGTTTCTTGGCTGCAAATGACTTGTTGATGACACTTCAACTTAACCAAGTTCTATTTGAAGATTTAGTTTCTTTAATCGAAGCTGTTCTTGAAAATAGCTATGCAACTGCAATTAATTCAAAGCCAAGAAAGGGGGAAACACAGTTAACAATTGCAGAAAAAACATTTATGAAATCTCGTATCCAATGTCAGGAAGAAATTCAGTGGCAAAATATTTTGGTGGCATCCAGCTGTCAGCCAACATTGCTTGGTTTTGTGTTGCAGCACATTGTTCAACATGTTTGGACGCTATTTTCATTTTTAAGCAGTAAACCAGATGGGCAACAAATGCCTAGTTGTGTAGGAAAAGCTCAAGTAGATGATGATCTAGCAGATGAGGCAATACTAAAACATGCTGGATGGTGCTTCAAGCGTGTTAGGGAAGACATTAAAAATGGGCCCAATTTATTAGAAATAAGGAAAAGTCCACATAACCTAGAGACTGTCACCGTCACTAAAGCCAGTCTTTTGAGCACAATCAGCAATCTTGGCAGTGATGTAAGAGCAATTAATGGTCTCTACTATTTTGAAGCAAATCCTGACGTACTCACTTTCATGAAAATACTTCATGACAAATCTTCAAAACTTTTAAAAGAACAAATTAAATTGAGTAGTGATGAGTGCATTTTGAGCTGTCTGAAAACACTTGCAGTTGATGCATCATTTCGAGAAGAGTGGTTGTCAAGTTTGGATAAAATAAATGGTCACATGACTCCAGCTATCCCAAAAGAGAGCAGCATTATTTTGCTTCAAAAAATTTGTGAAATGTTTGTAAAGTCTAAACAAAAGAGGGTAATTGATCAAATGGGACTGCGCCCAAACAAGCTCAGTAAGTCTCTTGCACAAGGAATCAAAAGCAAGCAAAAGCAGAAGACCTCAGAAAAGCCAAATTGCAGTATGGGGTCAGAAGAGCTTGTAGAAATGAGAGAAGCCATCAAATCAAAGGAAAATGTTGAAATAACTGCTAAAAAGGTTTCCATGTCACCAAATGCCAAAGAGATTTTCCTTCAGTTGAGTGGTGGAGAGCTTTCAAGTATACTTGGTGCTCTTAAGAGACCAATACTAAAAAAGAAATCAAAAGCCAAACAAGTTGAAGCAATTATTGCTATATTTGCAAGTAATGCCAACAACATTCCCCAATTGTAAGTTCACTTGAAGACCATTGAATAGGTTGAGGGTGTGTTCTTTTGGATCTTTTGGGCTGCTTCAGTTTGTTGAATAGACACAGCTGTCCACTTTTATCAGGAAGCAACATTATTGAATGTTGAGTCATTCATTTTATTTTTTTGCTAATTAACTACTGTATTTGTACTGGAGAAACTTTTGCCTCTCCCCCCTCCCCCAGCACACTTTGCTACATTTTGCTAAAACAACCAGAGATACAGTAGAACCACCAGTCTTTGTCAATTTAATTTGCTATCTGATGTTTGTGATTTTGTTGTTCCAATGTTGATCATGGGTACTCAAAAGAACACACTCTTCACTGCACTGAATAAAACAAGGAACCACCCAAAACTACCCAAAACGAGCCATAACCACCCAGAACGACCCAAAAATCCTAGAATTATTTGCCTTTTTGGGGGTTTAAAACCTTCGAAACCAGGGAGTGCCAAGCAGGTAGTACTTAAATTCTTATCACTCAAATTCTCTATAGTGTTATCTTGGTGCTTTCACCTGAGCAAACTTTAATGACAATGCGCTTTTGTTTCTCAGGAAGAGTGAATTTTGCAAGATTTTTCAAGATCATTTGCAATATTTGCCGATTTGTCAAAAGTTTTTGTTGGGAATTTGTATCATTTGTTGGGAGTGATTTCTGGGACGCTCTGCTTTTCCAGGGTTTTTACAACTTCTTGGGGATTTGCAGGATTTTGCAAAGATTTTTGCAATCGTCAAGATCTTTTGAGAATTCAACATTTTTGAAGAGTGTTTAGTATTTTTGATGAAAATGTGCGAGATTCGTTGGAGTGATTTGCCCCTTGCCCAAAGTGAGGGGCATTAGGGGCATGAACTCTGTAAAGATCTTGTATGCCTTTGGCAGAAATACTTTTTTCTAGAATAATCTCTAAAATTCCCACAAATCCTTCTATTGTTTTAAAAAATTTAAATTTAGGATCTGTGGGTGGTTTTGGGTGGTTATGATCTGGTTGTAGATGGTTTTGGGTTGTTTTGAATGGTTATAATCTGGTTGGGCTGTTTTGGATCATTTTGGGTGGACGTGGTGTGTTTTTGGGGTTCCACGTTTTAGTGAGTACGCGTTGTAGAAAGTACACATTTTAGCAAGTTCAGAAGACAGTCAATTAGAACAACAAGCACAGATTTGTAATAAGCATCAGTTGCTTTTGAATTTCAACCAGAATTCAGAACAACAAAGCTGCAAACGTTACCCCAAAGCCAGGACAGCATAATCTCATCCTGTGCATGCGAAAGGTGATATTTAGATTAGTGTTGTGGCAAAACAAAAGAAGAAGGAAGAATCTAAAGATCTACCAAGTGGATCATGTTTATTTGATTGAGCTGAGTGGCAATTGTTTCATTTAAGCTGTAAATAGGCATGAATTACAATGCATGCTGCTCAGATTCTGAATCACACATTGCCAAACCACCAGGCAGATGTTTAGATGTATCTTTCTTTTGCTAGAAACTCACAAATTCTGCTAGAAGCTATATTTTGCATGCAAAATGCCATGTTTGCAGTACTGGCTCCTCAAAGCAACTATTGTAGCTTTGTTTCTTTGAATTGCTGGATGAGAGGATTTCATTTGTTTTCATTTACTAGGGCTTCACTGTTTGAATTGAGGTTTGAAGTGAATGAGATTGAGAAAATGAAAATGAGATGGGAGAGAAAAGGGAAATTAACAGAGAAGAGGAAAAGGAGATGGTGTAGAATTGAAAAATAGAAATTGAATGTTGGTGGATTGAAAAAAAGAGAAATGAGATGGTGGAGAATCAAAATAAGAGGCAAATGACATGGTAGAGAACTGAAAAAAGAAAATGGATTGGTGGAGAGTTGAAAAAAGGAAGTGAGATGCTGGAGGGTTGGAAAAGAGGATTGATGGAAGATTGAAAAAGGGAAATGAGGATTGGTGGACAAATTGAAAAAAATGAGATGGAGAATTAAAAAAAGGGAAATGAGGATTGATATGGAGAATTGAAAAAGGGAAATTGAATGGTGGCAGAGTGGAGAAAGGGAAATGAGATGGTGGAGAATTGAAAAAAAGGCAAATGAAATGGTAGAGAACTGAAAAAAGAAAATGGATTGGTGGAGAGTTGAAAAAAGGAAAGGGAGATGCTGGAGGGTTGGAAAAGGGGAAAAGAGGATTGATGGAAGATTGATAAAGGGAAATGACATGATAGAGGATTGTAAAAAGGAAATGAGATGGTGGCAGCGTGAAGAAAGGATGGAGTGGTGGCGGCTGGAGAAATGGGAAGTGAGATGGTACTGGATTGAAAAAAAGGAAAATGAGGATTGGTGGAGAATTGAAAAAAGGAAATGAGATGGAGAATTGAAAAAGGGAAATTGAATGGTGTTGGAGTGGAGAAAGGGAAATGAGATGATGGGGAATTGAAAAAAAGGCAAATGAAATGGTAGAGAACTGAAAAAAGATAATGGAATGGCGGAGAGTTTGAAATGGAAAGTGAGATGCAGGAGGATTGGAAAAGGGGAAATAAGGAATGATGATTGAAATAAGGAAATGACATGATAGATGATTGAAAAAAGGAAATGAGATGGTGGCAGAGTGAAGAAAGGGTGGAGTGGTGGCAGCTTGAGAAATGGGAAGTGTGATGGTATTGGAGTGAAAAAAGGGAAAATGAGGATTGGTGAAGAATTGAAAAAGGGAAATGAGATGGTTGAGGGAAATGAGAATTGATGGAGAAACGGTAAAGTGTGCTGAGATAGGGAGAACTGAAAAAAAGGAAATGAGGATTGACGAAGAATTTGAGACAGTGAATGGTGTACGATTGAAAATAGGGAGCTGAGATGGTATTGGAGTGAAAAACAGAAAATAGCATGGTGGAGAACGGAAAAAAGGAATAGTGAAATTGAAAAAAAAGGGAAATGAGGATTGAAGGAGAATTGAAAAAAGGGAAATAACGATTGGTGGAGAATTGAAAAAGTGAAATGGAATGGTGTTGGATTAAAAAATTGAAATAAGATGGTGGTGGAGTGAAATGGTGGAGAATCAATGGAATGAATTGTAAATGGAATGGTGGGGAACTGAAAAAATGGAACAGGAGGATTGGTAGATTGAAAAAGGGAAATGAGGTTTGATGGAGATTTCAAAAAGGGAACATGAGGCTTGATGGAGAAGTGAAAATAAGGTATAGATGGTGGAGAATTGAAAAAAGGGAAAGGAGGATTGGTGGAGGATTGAAAAAGGGAAATTGAATGGTGGCAGAGTGGAGAAAGGGAAATGAAATGGTGGTGGGGTAAATAGAGTGAAATGGAATTGTGCCAGATTGACAAAAGGGGAATGAGATGATGGAGAATTGAAAGGGGGAAATGAGGTTTGATGGAGAATCAAAAAAGGGAAATGAGGACTGATGAAGAATTGAAGAAAGGGAGGTGAGATAATAGCAGAGTGAGAAAAGGGCAATGGAATGGTGGCGGATTGAAAGAAGGCCAAGGAGATGGTGAAGGGCAAAAATTTGAGCGATTTTGAATTTTTCATTCCTTGTATAGATGCTTTTAGAGATTTGCTTCTAACATTGTGTTGGCTGTACTTTAACACTGAAAGAATTCTTAATATCACATTGATCTGCATTGTGTTGATTATGGTAATAATGTGTTACAGTGTCAAAATCAATTTGAAAAATTTGAACATGGTAGTTTTCTCTTATATTCACCCTGCCTGTCTTGAAAATTGGAGTGTTTGCAATTTCACAAAATGAATGACACCTTCTCAAGTATATAATCATTCCTAAGAACTGGCAGCATCTCAAATTAGATGTAACATGATATTTGCATATGGTAACTCATCCAAACCCATGGACCTTGTTTTAGATTTGCACTTCTCATTTGGCATCTGATTTGAGATACTGTGTGCATATCTCAATGAATAGTCTCCTAAACATCTTCTTTATGCTGTTTTGATCTAGCCTATGCGTTGATGCGTTGAGTCATTATTTTTTATGATAACACTATTTTGCCAGAAACATACACTTCAAGGCATTGTTTGAAAGAAAAGCCAAAGAATTTCTTATACATCATAATTGAAAATTACTGGAAAGAGAAGTTTTGGAAAAACAACTTCAGACAAAAATGTTTCAGACACTTTTTCAAGAACTTCAAAGGAAAGAACAAAGAACTTAAGGACAATTTTGCACAATACCAAAATATTGCATAGTAGCTGTATAATCTCTTTGTTAAATAATTGTCTGTAACTTTTTAGCTGCATCATAAGTAAACTATTCAACAAAGGCATTACAACCAAGGAAATACTTCTGAAAGCAATTTTCAAGATAGCAGGCGAAAAGAAGCGGTTCCTTAATTGACTCAAAACTTCCCTACTGACAGCCAGTATGGAAAGCATGGCAGATGCGCACCAGAGATTTTTGGTTGAGTCACTAGTTGCACACCTGAGTGATTTACAACAAAAACAACAGAGCAGGATCTGTGTGCGCAAGTGTGAAAATTTGTAACTTTGAGCTCCCCATGGCTCAAATGATCATGATCACAGGATCCACAAGAACAGCGTAGATGCATAGATTGACCAAAGATTTGAGCAAAGAAAAGAAAAGAATGGAGTGCCACTATGAATACTGAAATGAAACGAAAAATACTAATGAATTTGGCAATTGCTTGAAAGAACTTCCTATTTGCAGGCCTATCAGAACGAAATTTGTATTGGGGGGCTGATGAAAGGAGGCACAAGTGAATCGAGTAAAAGGGGGGGTGGAAATTTTCCATGATCCTGCCCTTTAGATCGTTGGAAAACGCCCCATTTTTGGAAAACGTACCTTTTAGGGAGACAAAGGATCAAAACTAATGGGAGACTTTCCAAAATTTTGAAATTTTAGACTTCTACAGTATATGACATCAAAAGATATTGCATTTTTGATAGATACTGGTAGGCTTCCTCAAATATATACAAATTTGAATCATCATTCCTACAACCTTAGCCATTACAGCCTTTTTCGCTTACAAAATCAACAAACTGAAATAATTGAAAAGTTTCAAGATGTGCACACTTGAAGTGCACACTAGCTAACCGTTGCACACTGCACACTTCAAATTTTCTTCTTGCACACCCGAAATCTAGTTGAAAAGTCCCGTACTTTCCATACTGGACTGACAGTGCCCAGACTGGAAAGTTTGTACTGCGCGCGGAAGATATTGCGCGCGCAGGAACGTAAACGGTTTACAACCTTGCCCGCACAGTTGGCAATAAACAAAGGATCTATTGTTTAATCTACAAAGGATCTATCGTTTTAATCTATTGTTCTCAACCGCAAATTTTCAGCCAGTCTTACTTAGGCCATTTCAAATTGCCCGCGCAAGATACAAACTTTCCAACTCTGGGACAGTGCTACCTTAATTTCGAAAATTTTTTGGACATTTTAATAGTCCAATCAAAGGCAAGACTAGTCTAAAAATGCAATTGTTTGAAAATTTAAAAGTCCAAATCTTTAGTGGTCCAAAAAGTTAATTGTCTGGCAAAACAATGTCAAAGAATTCCTTTTGGATTGGAAATGAAATTCTGCCACAGTATAAGATTACAAGTGTTCTAATGGAGGAGCTAATGCATCAATTGACATGATAATGCTTGCTCCAACAGATCTTTCCTTGCAATCACTGGTCCTTGCAATCATTTTGCAGTTGTTGAGCTTGTTTGAGTTTGTTGTCAAGTTTGCAAACTTTATTGCTTGTGCTAGCTTGCAGTCTATTTGTGACTATGGTTGTACTAGCAGCTACGTGATGGCTGGCAAAGCTTTCGTGCAGCAACATACACACTGGACAACACAATTTGTTGGCCTTAGTTTGGTTTTCAGTTCAATTGCAAGAAAAACTCCAGGCCAACCTATTAGGTTAGGCCCTTCCCTTGTATGCATCACCGTATCATATCCTTGCCGTAAAGATGAAATGACTTTGCAGTGTATCAGAAACGAAGATAAGACAATGCCATCTGCTCATCTCTTTCCTTCTACACCAAACGAGTACGCAAAACATGGAAGAAATGTTGAGTTCTTTCCATAGTCGCGGTGCGGTCTATCGCTTTTTCCACAGCTTTTCCATTTTGCTTCGAGTGTCCGACCTCGTTTTCAATCTGCGCATCGATCATCGATTTTCAAAACATTAGCCGTTTCCCCTCCCGCGCCTTCGGCGCTCCCTGGCCAAACTTTAGCTCAAAAGTAAGAGAAATGAAACTTGCATGGCATAGGAAGGGTTTCTTTCTCATAGGACGTAGCATTTGGAAGAAAATTGGCCTTGAATGAAAAAGTGAAATTTTGGTAAAATTCGACGAGCGGAATTGCAGCAATTCAACATGCAGGTGGAATGCAACTCTAAGTTCAGAAAAAGCTACAGAATCACAATTTAATTGGTTTTTGGAAGAAAGTATGAATTTTGTTCCCTGAAAATGCCAACTTATCGATCAAATAGAGAACTTATAACTGAGAAAGAGACAAAAAGTCGAGGTGGAGACTGGTTGGCTTAACAAAAATAATGGGTACAAAATTCAAAGTTAGTCCACGCCTTTTTTATAGGTTTCATAACAACAACAAAAAATATACCAAACTTTAGCTCAAAAGAATGAGAAATGAATTTTGCATGGTATAGGAAGGGTTTCTTTCTCATAGGACGTAGCATTTGGAAGAAAATTGGCCTTGAATGAAAAAGTGAAATTTTGGTAAAATTCGACGAAGGGAATTGCAGCAATTCAACATGCAGGTGGAATGCAACTCTAAGTTCAGAAAAAGCTACAGAATCACAATTTAATTGGTTTTTGGAAGAAAGTATGAATGTCGTTCCAGAAAATGCCAACCTATCGATCAAATAGAGGACTTATGATTGAGAAAGAGACAAAAAGTCTAGGTGGAGACTTGTTGGCCTAACAAGAATAATGGAATTGCAAAGCGAAGTTGATCCGCGCCTAATTCAAAGGATCTGAAACGGAAGCCAAAAAGATGCAAAGTGCCATATCAAATGAAAGAAAAATGAATTTTGCATGGTATAGGATAGTTCGCTTTTCAAATAAACTCGTCACTCCTCGAGAAAACAACCCTGAATAAAAATCATGAATTTTCGTCTTACGAAACGAAAGAAAAATCTAAAGGGAGTCTTACGATTAAACACTTCTTGAAAATGGGTAATTTCATTTCCAAATTATCCCAAACAAAAGAAAACTAAGTTTGTGAAGACTGTTCTTCCAGATAAAATCAAACATCTTTGAAATATCACAGCAGATGGATAAGAAATTCAAGGATTAATGTTGAGTTGCAATCCCGGGCCTACGAGATTTTCGTGAAATCGAAGAGGATCTGCTTACCTGCTAGCATCCATAGCGTTTGCTTCTCTCCTTCCAAATCATCAAAATCTTCAATTTTTGCACAGTTTTTATTACTAAACACGCTCAATATCAGATCTTACAAAAATGAAATGTTTTTGATGTGTACGCGTGATGAAATCAGGAAAAGGGTGCGCAAAAATCACATGACCTCCACCTGCCTCCACAGCTCCGAGGATTCAATGTGACGTCACACGTCAGTAGGGGTTGTCGGGCGTGTGTATTACCGACTTAAAACAAGAATAATCAATCTTACTTTACACTTATCATTATTATTATAATTGGAAAGAATTAGCCTTACGGCCAAGAAAGACTTGTGTCTGTCAAATGACAGACATACGTCCAAAGAGTTGCCAATATTTGCCAACCCTATAAATTAATGTCCATTTAACACAAACTAAAATACAGATAATTAGTGCTTCTCTAGTCTGGCTGAATAATTCAAGGTATAACTTTTCGTAGAATCGTCTCGCTTTCACATAACACTGTTCTAATCATTTCACTGGCAATAAAGTTCACTTTCTCATCATCTTCGATCACCTTCCTTATCTGCTTGATCAGCTCCTTTCCACCTCTAGCCGTACAGCCTACTATCACTGGCACTATGTTCACACTATGTCCATGTCTTTTTTCCCTTGTTTCGATACGAAGTGTGCTGTCTTTTTATTATTATTATTATTATTATTATTATCATTATTATTATTATTATCATCATTATTATTATTATCATTATCATTATCATCCTCATTATTATTATTATTATTATTATTATTATTATTATTATCATTATTAGTATTGCCGTATGTAGCAACGGAAGTGGCTTTTTGGCAACGTGCATCTTTGTGCAAACGCGATCGCCAAGAATTAGTTTACACCTTAAAGACATCAATTGACGATTTTAGACACCAGAGCACAAGACTATATTTGGTATTCATTGATTTTGCGGATGCATTTGGCAGTGTTAGACATGACTTTATATTTGAAACCCTGAAAGAGTTTAGAGTTCCACTGATGTACTGCTGCATTATTGATAATCTTTACAAGAATTCATCATTTGAAGTAATTTGTGGCCATAAAATGTCAAAAAGGTTTCACATCGTAAGGGGTACCAAAACAGGTGACCCCCTGAGTGCTCTCCTATTCATCATGGTTATTGATCGTGTCTGTAAGCCTATGGTAACTGCTGCAATCTTAGAAAGGAATATAAGGGATGAGGTGTATTTGAATCCAATGCCAGTTCAAGCGTTTGCTGATGATATTGTATTAGCTGCAAATAATTTAAGTGTGATAAAGAGTATGATTGGGGCTGCTGAATCGAAAATGGACGAAGCTGGTCTGCAGGTTAAGTATGAGAAGTGTGCTGTATTCTATGGCCGTCGTTCGGGAAACAATTGGTACAAGGGCAAAGAAAATGCTACCCCTGAATTAGAAATTAAATCTGATAGACTACCTGTGTATCAACGTGATAAACCATGTAAATATCTCGGAAATCATTGTCAATTGTTGGAGAAGATGCAAAGCAAATAACGGACATAGTTGAAACGTATAAAGATCTGGTAACTAAAATCAAAGCTTCTGACTTACCCTTAGCTCTAAAGGGAAGTGCTATGAACAATCTTGCTCTTGCAAAAATATTACACCATTTCTATAATTCTAGACTGAGTGTGAAGCAGCTGGACCAGCTAGACAATATCATAACTGACGCAGTTCGTGAACTATTTTCCCTCTACAAGTCCACAACACGAATTGTGATATTCCTCCCCCGAGAAAATGGTGGTCTTGGCATTAAGCGAATTTCTGATGTCTATAGATCAACACGTTTAGCATTTCTTATTACAATGCTAAATCATGATGTTGTGCATTTTAAGCACATTGCGAGGTCATCTTTCTAGCTAGACATGAAAAAGAGAGGAGTCAGGCCAACGGATGGTGCAAATAATTTCCTTGGATATGAATTAACTGATGATGGTTTCTTGGCTTGTAACACGAATTTCGGTTGTCAGTCCGACTGGCCAGATATGGTAAGATATGCAAGGAGCTTGAACGTTGATATTAAGTATGTGAATGACAAAGCGATGGTTCTTATTAAAGGAACATGGTGTGACAATCAGTGTGATCTTCAAAAGAAGCTGTATCAGCTATGTGTTGAAAGAGATATCGAGGCTTCAAAGGAATTAACTGTGCAAGGATGTTATCTCAATCTTGAAAATGTTCATATAAAATCGTCACACTCGATAATTGGAAAGTTGATGATGCTCTTGTGATTTTTGCAATCAAAGCGAGACATAGCATTCCTCCCACCAACTTTACCCTTCACCTGTGGAATAGAGATCACAATCCAGAATGCCCGTTCTGTCACAGACATACAGAGTTCGTAGCTCACATATTAAACGGTTGGAACTAGTTTAGGAATTTCTATTCACGTCGTCATGATCGAATTGTGAATAAGATTGCAGAATTCATAAGGGAAAATAAGCCACGGGCAAGAATTTCATCCAACTTGTTGGTAGAAACCATATTTCCAGAATTTAAGGAAGGGATTAAGCAGATTGTTCATCGTAAACCAGACATAGTCATTCTTAATCGTATACAGAGGCAGTGTACAATAGTGGAAATAACTGTTTGTTATGATTTATAGTTGGAAAATGCTTATCAAGAGAAAGTTAGAAGATAAAAGGAGTTATGTGATTATCTGGAGAGAAATGGACTCTCAGTGCAGCTGGTTGTTCTTTGTTTTGGTTCGCTTGGGTGTGTAAAAAGTGACGTATGGAAAGGATTGAGAAATTTCTCCCCAAGTAAAGAAAATATAAAGAATGTGATGAAATGGTGTTCAATATCGTGTATAATTGGAGGAAACTATATCTGGAGGAGCAGAGTTAAAAAGTTATTGGGACAGTAGTTATTAGCGGTAAACGGACTTTAGCTGATACATTCCTGGGAATACGGCAACACACCAGTTTTTAAGCAGTTTTTTGCTTAGCATCTTGGTCAAGTAGTAGTTATTATTATTATTATCATTATTATTATCATTATTATCAATCATTATTATCATTATCATTATCATTATTATTATTATTATTATCATTATTGTTATTATTATTATTATTCTGCTTTTACACGGTATTGATCTAACAACCGGCTAATTGTCCAAATTATGTTTCTCATCGAACCACTACCCGTGGTCTAGAATGGGAAGCACTTCTGTCCTTCTTCTTATTATTGTCCTTCTGTACAGTCCTCCTTTGTTCTTTACTTTGTATCGAGGACCTTCCGTAGAATTCGCGCTGTCCCTAGAAGACATGTTTTTTGAATGGCATCAACCTCCAGGTGCAGGTCTACCTTGTCAAGGTTTTTTCTTACATTATTTGTCACACTTCCCAAAGCCCCTATGACGATTGGTAGGATCATGACTTTATCTACTTCTTTGTTCCAACATTTCAAAATTTCGTATTTCAAGTCATTGTAGTATTCTATCTTTTCTTGCTCTTTTTTCTTGATTCTGGTGTCAAACGGGCATGCAACATCAATGATGAGGCACAACTTCTGCTCCTTATCTAGGACCACAATATCTGGCTTGTTATGCTCTATTCTCTTTTCAGTTTGTATAGAAAAATCCCATAACAGCTTAACTTCATCGTTTTCAAGGACTTTCATCTTTGTTTCCACAAAATGCTCATAGTATTTCTCCGTGCATGCAAAACCAAATTTCTTGCAATAGTTCCAATGGATTATTGCGGCAATTTTGTCATGTCTGCACTTCTTGTAATCATTTTGGGCTAACTGTGAGCATTCAGATACAATGTGTGCTACAGTCTCGTCTCGTTCATCGCACATTCTGCATTTGGCTGAACAGTCTTGTTTATCTATCATTTTCTTGATCCAATTTACCCGTAATGCCTGCTCCTGTGCTGCTAGTATTAATCCTTCTGTCTCTTTCTTTAATACCCCTTTCTGCAACCACAGCCAGCTATCCTTGTCATCCCTAACCTCTTTTGTTTCTTTGAAAAACACTGAATGGAGCTTCTTTTCGTCAAAGTTTGCTTTCCGTCTTTTCATGATTTCCTGTTTTTTCCTTTTTGGTTCTACTGACTCTGTAAATAACCCATCTCTCACCACCTCCTTAAGTAGAGTTTCTTCTGTCTGCCCCAGGTTATAGCCAAGACTTACTTTCTCTAATTCTACAACCTCTTCAACACTCTTAAGACCCCGCCCTCCCTCAGCCCTTTTCCAGTACAAACGGCCGACATCAGATTGGGGGTGCATGCTTCTGTGCATTGTAAACAACTTTCTGGTCTTTCTGTCAATATCCTTCAGTTCATCTTTTCTCCAATCAATGATTCCAGCCCCATATCGTATTAGTGATACTGCCCTTGAATTGATCGCTTGTATTATATTTCCTGCATTCAGTTTGGATCTCAAGATCTTCTTGACTCTACGGAAGTATTCTTGCCTGAGTATGTCCTTCATTTCTGTGCTTTTGATTTTATCATTCTCCAATACTCCAAGGTATTTATAAGCTTCTTCATCTTGCAAGGATTTTATTTTCTGGCCTTCAGGTAGATCTAATCCATCACTATCAATCAATTTTCCTCTCTTCATCTCCACCATAGCACATTTCTCAATACCGAATGTCATCCCGATGTCACTACTAAATATTCGCACTGTTTGCACCAAAGAATCCAATTGATTCTTGTCTTTTCCATGTAGCTTTAAATCGTCCATGAAAAGAGGTGATTCAATTTAGCCCTATCCCTTCCTAGAGAATATCCTTCTTTAGCTTTATTTAGTATCATAGACAAAGGGATCAATGACAAAGGGATCAATGACAAAGTATCGTAGACAAAGGGATCAAAGGGATCACAAATAAGATAGGCGATAGACTGTCCCCTTGAAAGATCCCTCTTTTTATCTGTACATCTGCTAATCTTTCTCCTCCTGATGCTAACTCTACTTTCCACTGCGGCATTGCATATTCTAACAGATTTCTAACTTTTCCTGAGATTTTGAAAAATTTGAGACAACGCCTGATCCAAGAGTGCGGAACTTGGTCATATGCCTTTTTATAATCGATCCAGGCGATGCACAAATTTGTCATTCTTCTTTTGCAGTTCCTCAACACCATCTTATCGATCATCAACTGATCTTTCGTCCCCCGACTATTTCTGCGGCAACCTTTCTGTTCATCAGGCAACAAGTGTTTTTCTTGTAGATGTTGGTATATCTCTTCGGCAATTATTCCTGTTAAAAGTTTCCACATAAGTGGTAAACAAGTAATCGGACGGTAGTTTGAAACAATGTTCCCTTTTGATTTGTCCTTCAATATCAGGCAAGTTCTTCCTTTAGTCATCCACGATGGTACTTTCCCCGTTGTCATACATTCATCAAGTCGCATTGCTATAGTTTCGTGGAGGTTTGTGAATTCTCTCAGCCAATACCCATGAACGAGATCTGGTCCAGATGCTTTCCACTTTGCTACTTTTTTCAAGTGTTTTTGTACCCTTGCTTTCGTGATATTAAAGTCTTCCTGTGTTTCAACATTTTCTGTGTGGTTTTGCACTTGCTTTATCCACTGTGCTTTATCATCATGTTTGGTTTCTTTTCCCCAAATCTCCTCCCAAAAAAGTTTGCTTTCTTCAGCATTCGGTGTTATGCTATCACTTTTCTCCTTTCCCTCGAGAATATCAAATAATCGTTTTTGGTTTGTTTGAAAAAGACGATTTTCCATGAACTGGTTATTGCGTTCCTCATACTTTCTTATTTTTGCAGCCGTTGCTTTCACTCTTTGCTTGAGCTCTTCGATTACTGTCTCAAATCCCTTTTTTCTTACATGATATGTTTGCTCTAGTCTATTTTTTACACCTTCTTTCCCTAATTTTCCCCGTTTCCATTGATCTAGCTTACTTATATCTTTTCTCAGGTCGCCAATCTTCATTGACATTCGTCTCTTCCACCAAGGTTCTTGTTGGTCCTTTTTAGCTCCTTTCTTTTTTCCCATCATGTCTGCAACCACATTTGCACCAGCAATTAACAATGTGTTGATATCTTCAATGCTTTGGTGGGTGATTCTATCAATTACGCTATTAACTTTTGATGTTATCTCTTTAACTTTGGCTCTATTTGCAGCCCTTAGGTTCACTGCCTCTAGGGACTCTGGCTTCTTTAACTTTTCTTTCAGCTTTTCTAGGATCTCAACTTGTTCATCACTAAGGTTGTCCATTTCAGTGTTACTTTGCTCGTCAACGCTCGTACCTGGCCTTGTATCAACTGCGTAAGCTTCATTATCATGATTGCTAAAGAGTTATCGTCACTCTCCTCGTTTTCATCTGTTACCTCCCTCAACGGCTGGTCGATCTTTCTTTGGATTTCCTCAATTTCTAAATCAGATAGATATTTTCCATTCCTAATACACAATACTTGGCCTGCAAGCTGTTGTTCACTTAGATGAAACACTCCTATCTCCTTCCAAATACCAAGCATTCTTTTCTGAATCCTCGCTTCTTAGGTTCACTTCTTAAATAACATTCCATAGCTATCTTGTTGATTTCCTTTTTCCACTCCACTTTCCCTACAGCAGTAGCAGGATGACCACCGGGTCTGTGCTGCTGTGCCACAGAACACCTGCCGGACGAGGCACCTTCACTTGCAGTTCCAGTGCCATTCACGTCGTTATTTACATTTCTGTTTTGGTTCATTTTCACTCTTGATGAGGTTTGTGGTGATAGGTGTCACAACCACAGGTGTTTTTATCGAGACACCATCTCTAGGAGGGCTGTCAACCAAGACTAAAGAGTCCCCCCTACCCATGAGACAGACTAGCCCCCGCCGGACGCCAACCCGGTACTTCAAGGTCTCGGGGAGAGCTAACAGGTACCACACCTTGCTCAAGGGTGACCTGGAGGTAGTTGTGGCAAAGGGTAACCTCATTCGCCCACGTCGAAACTCCACAACCGGATGCAGTTTAATGTCATACCCAGGACAATTATTATTATTATTATTATTATTATTATTAAAAGAAGAAGATTTTTATCGAAACGTCCGAATTTTAGCAGTTGTGTTTTCTTTTTAATTTTTTCTGTTAATTTTTGATGGTGGTTCCGTTTATTATATTATTATTATTATTATTATTATTATTATTATTATTATTATTATTATTATTATTATTATTATTATTATTATTATTATTATTATTGTCATTTCACTTGATCTCAGACTTGAAGACATTGTTCGTCTGGTTCATTACCCATGAGAGCAGTTAACAACAAGTTAACAAAGGTCTCACAAGTGCACTCTCCCGAGTCTTCACAAAGACAAAACATTCCTCAATATCCTTGCTGTGCCTAAAAGTGCCGTTTTCTGAATCACTTGTAGTCTGATCTGAACTCCAATTTCTTCTGTATGCTTATCAAACTTATCTGAGATTGCTCCTAGTGCACCAATCACCACAGGTATCACTTTGACTTTCTTCACTCCCCAAATCCTTCCTACCTCTTCCTTCAACAACTGATACTTTTCAATCTTCTCGAGTTCTTTGTCTTTAACCCTTCCATCACCGGGTACTGCCACGTCCAGAATCTTAATCTCTCTCTTCTTCTTATCCACAAATACGATGTCTGGTCGTCGTGCCTCAACCATTCGGTCACATTGTATGGTGAAATCCCATAATAGCTTGCAGTCTTCATTCTCAAGTACTCCTTCTGGTTTCTGTTCATACCACTTACTAGCTCTTTCGAATCCCCCTTTTTCACATAGTTGCCAATGTATATAGCGTGCCACGTCATCATGTCTTCACTTATATTCCCGTTGTGCCAATTTACTGCATTCACTGACCAAATGATAAACACTTTCTCCTCTGTCTCCACACATTCTACACAACGGCGAATCTATGGTCTTGTCAATGTGAAACTTTATGTAATTGGTTCGTAGTGCTTGCTCTTGTGCACTAAATATTAGCGATTCAGTGCACCCTTTCAAATCCCCATTTGTTACCCATTGCCATGTCCTTTCCCAATCAACTCCTGTCTTATCTCTTAGATATTGTCCGTGCATTACTTTCTCCTTCCATTCTTTCTCCTTTCCCTGGTTCTTGTTTCTCTTATATTCACTTGGCTTTACAGTGTCCTTCACATTCACCATTCCCATTGCCTCTACTTTCCTTAACATGATTTCTTCATTGTTTTTGATATACCAACTTAGATTGTTCTCTTCTTCTTTGACACAACTTTCACAGCTAATCAAACCCCTTCCACCCTTTTTCCTTGCCACATAGATCCTTGCGACGTCACTTCGTGGGTGTAACTCCTTATTCATGGTCATTATCTTTCTAGTTTTCCTATCAATAGCTTGTAATTCTTCCTTGCTCCATTTGATTATGCCAGCCCGGTATCTCAAGAGAGAAACTGCCCAAGTGTTTGTTGCTTTAATTTTGTTTCGTCCGTGTAATTTCGATCTCATAACTAATTTTGCTCTTCTAAGATATTCTGCCTTAAGAACTTCTTTCATCTCTTTAGTATTATTATTATTATTATCATTATTAATTTATTATTATTATTATTATTATTATTATTATTTATTCACAAGACCTTTGAAAAGTTTCCCCCTCTTCGTCCAATTTGCAGTGGATATAGTTCATGTTCTTCGAGACTATCGGAATGGGTAGATAGTTTTCTGAAACCATCAGCAATGCAGACAAGCTCATATATCCGAGATACAACTGACTTTGTTAACAAACTAGAGGAATTCAAAAATAACACCAGCAAAATCAATGATTCCTTTCTGGTAACGATGGATGTATCCTCGTTGTATCCGAACATCGACCATGGGGAAGGTATAGCTGCTTGTAGAGAAGCACTTGAACGACGCACAAGTAAATCTGTTCCTAGCGATGTCATAGCCGATCTCATAGCCTTCATCCTAAAGAGCAACACACTTTCATTCGACGGCAAGTTTTACCACCAAATCAAAGGGACCGCAATGGGCACACCTATGGCTGTTAGCTTCGCAAATTTATTCATGTCAAAGTTTGAAACTAATTTGTTGGACGACTATAAGAAAGAATACCAAAAAGGTCCTGTTATGTGGATACGATACATAGACGATGTCTTTTTTGAATGGGATCATAATCAAGAAGAGCTGATGCATTTCCTGTCGTATTGTAACTCATACGCTGCTAAGAATTCCTATAAATCCACTATAAAATTTACAATGGAATATTCCAAATCTGATGTTGTTTTCCTGGACACAAAAGTAAAGAAACACGACGGAACAATGATAACAGAATTACATTGTAAGCCAACAGCTACACATACCTACCTCCACAAACTATCGGATCATCCAACGCATACACTTCGCTCAAATCCATTGTCTCAGTTTATAAGGATCAGACGTATCTGTCATCTTTTGACTGACTATCGTAAACATGCAACGCAGTTCGTTAACTTTTATGCAAACAGAGGTTATTCAATGAACACACTTACAAAGATTGCAACCGAAGTAGAAACACGTGATCGCAACTGTCTTTTAAAGCCGAGAGTTGTTGAACAAAATAAGGACAACAGAGTTCCTCTAGTAATCACCTGGCACCAAAAGTTTAAGGGACTCTCCAAGATTTTACATAGACACTACAATTTCATGGTCATTGAACATCCAGATCTCCAAAAGGTGTTTCCAGAACCTCCAATAGTTTCATATCGTAGAAATCCGAACTTACATAACCATCTCGTTCGAACAAAGCCAAAAGAGAACGCAAAGGCCGGCTTTTCCGTTCGCTGTACATTAGAAAAAACAAAGAAAAGAGGGCGTCCGTGCAAACTATGCACCCACATGGGACAAAAAAATGAAATAACGAATGCAAGGACTGGTAAAACATGTCATATTGACGGTGGATCTTGCAACAGCAAAAACGTAATATATGCCGCTGAATGTACCAAACATAAACTGATCTACATCGGATACACCTCTACAACATTGAGTCAGAGATTTAACAAGCACCGAAGTGACGCGAGAAATGATCCGGATGCCACAGAACTGGGCAAACATTTTCACGAGAGTGATTCATGCAGCTTCGAAAAAGATTTGAAAGTGCACATTTTACAAAGATTAGAGGGAGATAGGGACAAACTTGAACACTTTGAAAACTTATGGATATCGCGGTTAGACTGCAAAGAGCCAAACGGCCTAAACTCTGGTCTTAATGAGCTCGGTAAGACATATTACAAATTATATAAACATATTTAGCAGTTTGATCCACTTTCGTCACATTAATCGTACTCCATTCTCTTTTTCATTATAGGAACTTTAGACTCTTTCATTAATGGAAGTTTAGATTCGTATTTGATAGCGTTAGATTGTAGAGCATTTCTTCGAACATTATTTGACTGATGAAGATCTACGTTAGATCGAAAATTTTCAAACAAACAAGTCTTGTTTTCTCTGTGTATTATTATTATTATTATTATGTTCTTTTTATCACAGAAAAAAGTTCCTGGTAAGTTCGTCCCGAAAGCAAGCTAGAACAACTAGCCTCAGGTTTCGAGAACCTTTCTCAATGTTCTTGCAGTTCCTAACAATGCCGTTTTCTGTATCACTTCAGTCCTGATCTTGATTCCTATCTTCTCAATGTATTGCTCTGCTTCTTTTGTGACACATCCCAATGCACCAACTACAACTGGAATGACAGTTACTTTTCGAAGGCACCATAATCTTGCAATTTCTCTTTTTAGATCTTGATACTTTTCAATTTTCTCTTGTATCCTTCTGTTTTATTATTATTATTATTATTATTATTATTATTATTATTATTATTATTATTATTATTATTATTATTATTATTAGTATTATTATTATTATTATTAACATTAAACCGACATTCCCAAATTAACGGAAACAAAATAGAAATAAAACCACACTGTTAAAATTTTCCGAACGTTTCGATTAAAAATCTTCATCAACCTAACTTTACAAAGCAGCAACCGAGCATTTATAACCTAGGATAAACAAACTACATTAAATTACAATAAAGAAGAGCCAAATTCATACCAAGCCTGACAAAATCGCCCAACTTACATTGAAATAAAAGCCCAAACGGGGATTAAAAGTTTAAAGATCGGAGAGTAAATAATCCCAGTAGGTAAACCTATAACCAACCCAACCCCTGAGAGACCCCCAAACCCACCCTTCCAAGTCTAATAAGAATACCCAACTTCTTTCAAAATATAAGCCCTAGCGGGAATTGAGCTAATAATAATCCCAGTGGGTAAACCAATAACCGACCGAACCCCGAGAGACCCAAAAACCCTCTCTTCTTCAAAAATACCCTGATTAAAATTCCCCAGGAGAAGTCCGGGCACACAGAGGAGGCAAACAACGAGAATCAGTGGGAAAATTCCGCGGCCCTCCCCCATAGCCCTTCCATAACTCGCTATTTGCTGAGTTAAGAATAGCCTGATAGGGGATTCCACCCTACCGCTACGTGTATCAGCACACGAAGCCATAGAAGAAAACCGCAAAACCACGCCCATCGAATCCTCCGTATACAAATGCAACTGCAGGAATTAGGCCATCCCACACGCAAACGTGTCCAACTCCACATCTGCAGCCCGTTCATTAAGCCCCCTTGGCAAAAATGTTCCCAATCTATATTGCCAAAATAACTCCTTTCGGCGCAGTGAAAATACATTTTCTGCCCCATCAATGATTTTCATAGAAACATCAAATTTCTCGCTGTGACCTGCTTCGAAAAAATGGCTAAAAAAATCCGCCGGAATTATTTTGCCCCTCTCAAGTGTACCTTGGTCACTTTTGCGTGCGTATGACCTGAAATACGATTTGTAAACATTAAATCTATTATCATTATTATTATTATCATTATTATTATCATTATTATTATTCTTATTATTATCATTATTGTTATTATTATTATTTATTATTCATTTATTTATTGTTGGATAGTAAAATATAGATACAGTAGATAGCTGATTAATTCCAACTCTAAAACTTTGAAATACAAAATAAGCCTTCAGAATACAAATATTATATACTCAATAAAAACGTGGATAAAATGTTTACATGCCATTAAAAATATCAAGTATAAAGGCAGAAATCTAAAATTTGTTTATCAAGGAAAGCCCAAATTCGGAATAAAAGTTCGGCAAAATCTGCATGGGCAATTTTCCCCGTAACAATTTTTTATCTTTGTTTTAAACTGACTAAGCGATTCCAAATTTCGCATCGTTGTTGGTAACATTTGCCACAACTGCGGACCTTTAAATCGGACGCTTTCTGACCCGTTGCTAACAGATTTCACTCTGGGTTGTACAAATTCGTTATTATTACGTAAATTGTAGTGAGTTGCACTTTCACAGAATATTTCCTGCATAAATGCCCGTTAAGCCCGTTTTTAGTTTTATACATCTCTGTCAAAAATGTTTCCAAGGGTGAAAATTGTACATGCAAAAGTTGCTGTGAGAAACAATATCTTGGAAATCCCTCCGCAAACAGTAATTATGTAAATCATGTAAATCGATGTAAATATACTTATTTTCTTTATATTATTAAAAATTTTTCCTTTGTAGATAGTTGGTTTGAATTGGCCATTGTATTTTAAGCTATTGTAAATACCAGCAATAAAGAATTTAATGATAATAATGATAATAATAATAACAAAAACAATAATAATAATAATAATAATAATAATAATAACAATAATAATAATAATAATAATAATAATAATAATAATAATAATAATGGTATGAACATGTCCCAGAAAGAGTATTGGAAAATGAAAATGTAAAGCTACTGTGGGACTTTTCTATACAGACGGATCACCACCTTGAACACAATAAACCTGATATATTAATACATGAGAAAACAAGCAGGGGATGCTATATCATAGATGTTGCATGCCCATTTGATACAAGGGTAAAGACGAAAGAGCTTGAGAAGGTTGAACGCTATCAGGACTTAAAAAGAGAAATTAGTAGGATCTGGGAATGCAGAAATGTATGTGTTGTTCCAATCGTAATAGGGGCGTTGGGTACATTGAGCAAGAACTTTAGCTCGTGGGCAGAAAAGATAGAAGTAGAAGAGAAGATTGATGTGATGCAGAAAGCTTGTGTGTTAGGAACGGCAAAGATAATCAGGAACGTTCTAGATATCTAAGGTCAAGGGTATTGACTTGATATCTAGCTGAACAACAAACCACCAATGATGTTGGCATGGTGTGGAAAAAACAATAATAATAATAATAATAATAATAATAATAATAATAATAATAATAATAATAATAATAATAATAATAATAATAATAATAATAATAATAATAATATGAAAACTAAAACCACCTTCAGGAAAAACAGAAAAGAAAATATGAAAAATAAGACTGTTTTATAAAAGCTAACGCTTCGATTAAAAATCTTCCTCAGAGTTCTTATTAATAATAATAATAATGAATAATAAGATAATAATAATAATAATAATAATAATTTTGAGAGAGAATAAGATGCATGGAAAGCAAGCTAGTGACGAGAGGTTATACATGAGGAGGGAAAATGGTGGAAGGGGTCTGAAAAGTATGAAAGATCTCTATGAGGAAACAAAAGTAAGAGTTGCCTGTTATATGACTCACTCGGAAAGTGCCTGGATAAAGACAGCTTGGAGAAGGGAATTCCAGAAAGAAGGCAAATCTATCAAAAGTGAAGCAGAAGATGCATTGAGAGAATTCGGAGAAAATGTTCAATTTGCCTAGATCATGTTAAAGTACAAGGCATAGCACAGGCAGGAGATTGGAGAAAAATTTGGAAAAACTTGAAAAAGAAAATCAAGGAAAGGAGAGAAGAACTACAAACTGAAAAGCATAAGAGCAAGAATATGCAAAGTGAGCATTACAAAGGATTTGACTTGGAGAGCCATAAATGGTTAGAATGTAATATAGATGTAAGGAAGGTTAGTGCTATCATCAACATGCAAGAACAAATGATCGAAACAAGAGGGTGGAAAGCAAACAGGGGGCTGAATCAGGCCCGTCGGAAGCGGGGGGGGGGCTGGGGGGGCTTCAGCCCCCCCAATAACTTGCTAAAGTTTGTTGATTTTGTAAGTCAAAAAGGCTGTAAAAGTCGAGGTCGTAAGAATTAAGATTCAAACTCTTACATATTCGAGGAAGCTAACAGATTCTATCCAAACTGCAACACTTTTGATGTGATGCAAGTTGAAAATTTCAAAATTTTCGTGGAAAGACCCTCATTAGTTGTGATCCTTTGCTTCCGTCAATGGCACATTTTCCAAAAATGGGGCGTCTTCCAACGATCTAAAGGGCGTGATCATGAAAAAGTTTCCCGGGGGCAAGCCCCCGGACCCCCGCTTTTACTCTCTTCGCTCGCACCCAGTTTCAGCCCTCCCAATATCAATTTCGTTCCGACGGGCCTGTGAATGCAACAACGGAGAATTGCAGACTATGTGACGGACATCAGGAGACTGTAATACACATCTTGTCTGGTTGTAAGGTTCTGACAGGAAGTGACTATCTAAAGCGGCATAACAGTGCATTAATGGTTCTCACAGTCGAATGGGCAAAACAAGAGAGTCTGTTACCCAGAGATTCTGTATGGTATATGCAAAAGTGGAGTAAAGGAACTGTGCTGGAGAAAAATGGTAAGAAGATCTGCTGGGACTTTGAGTTTACCATGATAAAAACAACCAGTGCAAGAAGGCCAGATTTAATGATTGAAGATGATGATGAAAAGAAGTTATGGATCGTGGATATGGCGTGCCCTAATGAAAAGAACATTGGTGAGAAGCACCGTGAAAAGCTCAATAAATATCAGCAATTGGCCTTCGAGATACGAGAGAAAAGACCAGGGTATAGAGTTGAAATAGTACCCATTGTGATTGGCTGTTTGGGAGGAGGAATGAAGCAAGTGGAAAGTCAGGTGAAAAAGATCATAAAGGAAGACAAAGGAGTAAGATGGACATGTAATGAAATGCTAAAGACTGTCCTATTCGAAAGTGAAAGTATGCTGAGAAAGACGTTGTCCGGTATAATCCAGAGAGACTAAAAGTAAAACGATTAGTGCAGTAGATTAGCTTTTATGAGCTTCTGTTGTAAACAGGGCTACCAAATCTTGTTAGCCTGACACCCTTGATCCTTGGCCAGGTGTAACCAAGCCTCTAGAGTATTAAAACTCAGGTTTTTTTCCGACCTATGCCACATATAGCCAGGGATGAAGGGCAAAGGCCTGTTCATAACATTGTTCAGGTTGCAATTTTGTATAATAATGATAATAATATCAATAATAATAATAATTATAATAATAATAATAATGTTCATAACATTGTTCAGGTTGCAATTTTGTATAATAATGATAATAATATCAATAATAATAATAATAATAATAATAATAATAATAATAATGATGATGATGATGATGATAATAATAATAATAACAATAATAATAATAATAATAATAATAATAATGACAATGATAATGATAGTAATTTGGGGATTTTGATAAATTTTTCCTTGATGTTGACATTGGTTTATCCGATCGTTATATCGTTTAATCTTTCCTGTAATAGCCTTTATCCTTTGTAGTATTTCTTCCTTCACAGTGGCAAGTCCCTTCTGTGTGATTTTATATTCATTTCGTAGACAGCTTCTGTGCTTATGCTTAATTTTCTTCTTTTCAATCAACACATTCACCCGACAAAGGTCTTTGTTCATCTCCTTCACTTGTCTTTCAAGTCTTCTTTTCCACCATGGCTCTCTTCTGGCATTTCGATTTGCCTTCTTTAGTCCTAGCAACTCCCTGACTAAAACAGCTCCTGCATATATGAGATTATTTGTATCCGTGATATTATTTGGTGATATTATAGGAATTTGGGGGGGGGTAGAGAAAGAGCACAATGAATCAGCTGAATGGCTAGGGCAATTCAAGGATGAATTGAGGAGAAATAACGTAGAGCAAGAACAATTCATCATCACAGAAGAAAAAATGCAGCAAATGCTGAGGAAGATACCCAATTGGAAAGCACCGGGTCCTGACGGGGTACAAGGATACTGGCTGAAAAACTTCAAGAGTATGCATGAAGCCCTCAGAATGCACCTTGAAGAATGTTTGGAAAATGGAACACCAAACTGGATGACCAAAGGGAGAACGATCTTGATGCAGAAAGACAAAGAGAAAGGAAATATTGCGAGTAACTACAGGTCTATAACTTGCCTACCGCTACTATGGAAACTGTTGACAGGAATAATTGCTAATGAAATGTACGAATATCTAGATTCAAGATCACTGCTACCAGAAGAGCAAAAAGGTTGTAGGCGAAAATCAAGAGGCACGCATGACTTGCTATATATCGATAGAATGGTACTAAGGGAGGTTAAGCAAAGGAAGAAAGGGCTTGCGATGGGGTGGATAGATTACCGTAAAGCGTATGACATGATCCCCCATTCATGGATTCTTGAATGCCTGAAGGATTTGGGGTTAATGAACAGCTCAGCCTTGGGGAGAGTATGAAAACCTGGCGAGTAGAACTAACATGCGGAGAACAAATGCTTGGAGAAGTAAAGATCAAGAGAGGAATCTTCCAAGGAGATATACATTATCTCCTCTGCTGTTTGTAGTTGCGCTGATTCCTTTAACCCACATATTGAGGAAGTCAAAGGCAGGATACGAATTTTTTAAGACTGGAGAGACGGTTAATCATCTTTTATTTATGGATGACCTAAAGTTGTATGCGAAGAATGAAAAATCATTGGACTCCTTGATTCAAACAGTTCGGATTTTCAGCAAAGACATTGGAATGGAGTTTGGAACAGAAAAGTGTGCCATGCTAGTGTTGAAAAGAGGAAAGGTAGCTACATCAAATGGGATTAAGTTACCAGACGAGTCTGTGATTAAGTCAGTAAAGGATGGAGAAAGCTACAAATATTTGGGAATGCTTCAAGCAGATCAGATAAAACACCATGAAATGAAAGATAAAGTTATGAAAGAGTACAAAAGGCGGGTACGCAAAATTCTGGAAACAAAGCTAAATGCAGGGAATCTCATAAAAGGTATCAACACCTGGGCAATATCGCTGTTCAGATATTCAGCTGCATTTCTAGAGTGGACAAAATTCGAGATAGAACAGCTAGATAGACAAACAAGGAAACTGATGACAACGCACAATGCAAGAGCAACGTTGATAAGTTATATTTACCACGGAAGGATGGGGGAAGAGGACTTTTAGGAGTAGAGGATACAGTCAATATAGCAAAAGTTTCATTGAAAAGGTATGTCAACAATAGTACAGAAAGGTTACTAAGTTCGTTGAGAATCATAGAAGATGATGAAGTTATTGAGTCGGAAGCTGATGCGAAGAAAAGAAAAAGAACGGAAAGGAAAGAAAACTGGAAAGAAAAGACACTGCACGGACGATTTCTGAGGCAAACTGATGACATCGCTGGTGAGGACAGGTGGCTATGGCTAAAGCAGGGAAACTTGAAGAGGGAAATAGAATCCCTAATACTTGCTGCACAAGAGCAAGGAATCCGTACAAATGTGATTAAGGCGAAAATTGATAATACTCAGGAACAAAGTAAGCGCAGAATGTGCGGAGAAAAGGACGAGACAGTGAACCACTTAATAAGTGAGTGTAGTAAGATGGCACAGGGAGAGTACAAGAGAAGACACGATTGGGTTGGGAGGAGGGTGCACTGGGATGTTTGTAAAAAGTATGGCTTCGTAGTAAATGATAAATGGTATCAACACGAGCCAGGTTCGGTGATAGAGAACAACAAATGTAAGATTTTATTGGATTTTACAGTGCAGACAGACTATATTATCCAAGCAAGACGTCCAGATATGATAGTCATTGATAAAGAGACAAACAAGGCTCAGGTAATAGACTTTGCTATCCCATATGACAGCAGGGTGGACAGTAAAGAGATGGAGAAGATTGAGAAGTACCAAGATCTCGTACGAGAACTGAAGAGGCTGTGGGACATGAAGGTAGTGGTCATTCCTATAGTATTGGGGGCACTTGGAACTACCCCAGAGTCACTGCAGAAAAGAATGAAGGACATTGGCATTGAGACCAGAATCGGTGAACTACAGAAAACTGTTATCCTGCATACAGCAAGGATCCTTAGAAAAGTCCTTGAGGTTTGATGAGTCTTGTTGACATCAAACCCCAAGAAGAACAATCCATTGACTAGAACAATGTGCGTTATCTTTCAATAATAATAATGATGATAATGATGATAATAATAATAATAATGATAATAATAATGATAATAATAATAATAATAATAATAATAATGGAAACTTTTTATTCCCTACAAATACTACTATACATGATGACACCCATCACTCTCAATTAGGCATGATGGGGAAATTTACAAGTTCTAATTAAAATGTTCCTTAAAATAAATTGAAAAGTATGCAGCTAATACGTTCGAAATATAATATTTGTCCACATCTTGAAAGAAAAGAATTTAAAACGTTAACAGTTCTGGACTTGTCCACTCACTGTCTCTCTTACAAAATATGTAGTACGTACAACGTACACAGATTGTTATTATTTTCTTTTCCAGGTAAAGTTGTTCTTGCTTACTAGTTGATAAATTATGCAACATATTCATAAACGCTTTGTGTCCGTTGAGAAGAACCAAGATCTCGTACGAGAACTGAAGAGGCTGTGGGACATGAAGGTAGTGGTCATTCCTATAGTATTGGGGGCACTTGGAACTACCCCAGAGACACTGCAGAAAAGAATGAAGGACATTGGCATTGAGACCAAAATCGGTGAACTACAGAAAACTGTTATCCTGCATACAGCAAGGATCCTTAATAATAATAATAGTCAATAATAATGATAATAATAATGATAATAATAATAATAATAATGATAATAATAATAATAGTCGTAGTCGTCGTATCTGGATGTAACTGATGAAGTAACTGATGAAGAGAAGAACTTGATTGAACGATGTAATGAGATAAGTAAGAAGGACAGAGCTAGATTACCATCACTGAGAGGCGTTGAGAAAGGAAAGCTGTATGCAGCAGTGAAGAAGGTGGATAATGTAATGGGCAAGATCAAGGTGAGCAACATTACTGAGACTAATGGTCTGATATACTGTGGGGCAGCAATGGTAACAGAAATGCTTGGAGTGAAAAGCAAAAACAAAGAGAAAAGAAAAGAGCCATGGTGGAAACGTAGGCTTGAAGGGCAAGTTAAACAGCTGAACAGAGATCTAGGTCGAGTGAATGCTTTAATTGAAAGAAAGACAGTAAAGAAAAAAGATTCATTGCAAAGAAAGTACAAGTTGTGGCTATTGTGACTTTCTTACTCCATTCGAAAAACTAGCTCGAGACCTGAAGAATAGGCCTATTGCTCAAGATGAGCTCAATTTTGATTATGTTAAAACCAGACTCAAAAGCATAGCACTAGCGTCATATTACGGATATGATCTTGGACAATTTCCTCTGAATATAAGTAAAGCTGGACTATCAGCTCTTAAGAATTTATCTAAGAATAGGGACCTTGTTATTTTACGTCCCGATAAAGGTAACGGAGTGGTCATTCTTAATAAGGTTGATTATATTCAGAAGGTTGAAACAATATTATCGGATACTTCCAAATTTAAGAAACTTGACTGTGATATGCTGGATCTTTGCACCAAACGTGAGAATAAACTTATCCGCTTTTTGAGGGATAAACTCCTGAAAGAAAAAGCTATTTCTGAATCTGTGTACCGAGAACTTCTCTCTACTGGTAGTATCCCAGGAGTATTGTATGGTCTGCCTAAGGTTCACAAAGAAAATTGCCCCGCTAGACCTATCCTTTCTGCCATTGGCACATATAATTATAAGTTAGCTAAGTTTCTTGTACCAATTTTAAAGCCTTTTGCTAGCAATGAGTATACGGTAAAGGATACTTTTTCTTTTGTATCTGAAATAACGTCTTTTCACAAGGATGAAGATCTTGTTATGGCTAGCTTCGATGTATCCAGCTTATTTACTAATATTCCACTGGATGAATGTATTGACTTATGCATTGAATTATTGTTTGAGCACAGTGAAAACTTGGATTATAGGGACTGTTCTCTCAACCCTTCGCAGCATCGTAAATTACTGACTTTTGCAGTTAAAGACCCTCACTTTGTCTTCAACAAGCAACTTTTTGACCAAGTTGATGGTGTTGCTATGGGGTCACCACTTGGGCCAACCCTTGCAAATATCTTTATGAATGTTCTAGAAAAGAAATATGTAGCCAACTGTCCTTCTGAGTATAAACCTGTACTGATCGTAGATATGTTGATGATACATTTTGCTTATTTAGAAATAGAGATCATATTTATAGTTTTCTTGACTTTATAAATCGTCAACATCCTAATATTAAATTTACTTATGAATTGGAGTCGGATTATGCTTTGCCATTTTTGGACGTACTTGTTACTCATGATAATTATACTTTTTCAACTAGCTTATACAGGAAAAAGACATTTACTGGTCTTCATACCGACTTCTCTAGCCTAGCCCCCACCAAGTATAAGATTAATCTTATTAGGGTTCTAGTTTATCGCGCTTTCCACATTTGCTCTTCATACCGCAATTTCCACGAAGAAATTGTTCGCATCAAGAAAATCTTGACTGAGAATTGCTTCCCTAAGAGCCTTATTGATCGTATTATTAAGAAATTTCTGGATCGCCAATTTAAGCCCAACCCTCTGAAAGAGGCGGATAACAAAGTCCTCCTCCTATTTTGTATACCATTCCTTGGGCAGTACAGTCTACAAATTAAGGCTAGGCTAGGTAGAATTATTAAAAAATGCTATCCTAGTATCCAACTAAGGGTTATTTTTCGATCCCCAAAACGCATTGGATCCCTCTTCCCGTTTAAAGACCGCTTTCCTGTTTCCATGCGCTCTTCTGTTTTTTACAAGTTTCAGTGTCCCGGCTGCCATGCCTCGTACTATGGAAAAGCAACTTGATTACTCGATGCAGAGAGCACTTGGGAATTAACAAAGCTGGTGTTCAAATAAAAGGGAGTTCCTCTGCCATCAGGGATCATATTAACCAATCAGGACACGCGTGTCGGTTAATGATTTCTCTATTTTGGACAGAGCTAATAATGATTTTGATTTGCTTATTCACGAAAGCCTCTTGATTTTACGAGATCGACCTGAACTCAATTCCCAGCAGTCATCTGTCCCGTTAGTTCTTTTTTGGTGTGCCATATTTTTAGCCACTTGTGACTTAGGCCCCGGGTTCCCTCTCGCGTAGGAAATGTAACTCACGCTTGTTTACCTCTATTACTTGTTTGTCTCAGGGTATAAATTACCGTTTATTGCCTTACTAATTGCTGAAGATGAACCAAGTATGGTTCGAAACGTACCGTCGAACAAAAAAATTGTTCGACGTTTGATTAAATATTGAAAAATAATGACAACATGAACAGGCTCATGGAAAGATAACCCTGTTCTTAAGATTATGAAATAATTTTAGAGACTAAAATCGTGCAAATCGGTTGAAAATTCACTGAGTTACGATCTCTCGAATATCAAAAGTATGCGACAGCTGAAACCAGAGACCCCCCAGATTACTTGTATTGCAAAAAGCTCGAAGACGGAGGTAAGAGAAGCTTATCCAATGTCATACCTCTCGTTGATATCAGAGCAAAGCAAATACGACTTCTAAAGTAAATTATTTCTTGCGATCATTCTCAGAATTCCCTAACATTGCATAGGTCCAAAAACAGTGGTTCAAAACAAAATCGGCGAGAGACTGAATCTGTTTCCTCAAAGCATCCATATGCTTGACAGTTAGGTTATCGAATACCTGTGTGAATCCCACTTGTTTCACCCTGAAACAATTGAGAACTAACAGAAACGACGGCCTGTGGGACTTTTACCAAAAATGCCATTTCGAGGCCTCTGGTTTCAGCTTTTGCACAAACTTGAACTTCAAAAGCTTGTAACCCCGTGAATTTTTATCGGATTTGCATGATTCTTGTGTCAAAAATTGATTTAAAATCTCAGGACAAGGGGGACTTGACCAAAGGTCCATTCAGCGTATCGTTCTTTTTTAGTATTTAATCAAACGTCGAACAATTTTTTTGAGACACCCTGTATATAATGCTGTATATAATATATAATATATAATCAATCGTGCGATTACATAAAACACAATTACCTTCGATACATGGACGATGGATTCATAGCCTTGCCAGAAAACATTAGTTCAGAAATATTTAAGAACGCTTTGAACGAATTACACCCAGCAATTAAATTCACAATGGAAGAAGGAAAATCAATATCTGAACATGAAGAATCGTTACATTTTCTCGACATTGAAATTATTCTAACAAGAGGAAAAGAAATTCACACCGACATTTACTACAAAGATACGAACCCTCATGATTACCTTAACTTCCATAGTGCTCACCCAACACATATAAAAAACACCATACCCTTCAATCTGGCATAAAGAGTAATAGTGTTTGTCACAAAAGAAGATAGAATGAAATTTCGACTCAAAGAGTTAAAAAACTGGCTATTAAAATGTAACTACCCAAACGATGTGATGGACCAAGCATTCCACAAAGCAAGATTACAGGGCCCGGTACAAAATCCAGAAAACAACATTATCCCTCTCGTAACAACCTATTACCCAAGCTTAAACTACGGACACATCATGAAGACAATTGCAAACCTGTTCAGAACCATAGCGACCCAGACACGAAAAGAAAGTTCAAAGACACCAAACCAGTGTTAGCATTAAAGCAGCCCCCTAACCTCACTTCTATATTAACAAAAGCCAAATTCACATCTGCTGCTGATCCTAGGCAACTCGAAATACAAGATCCCGGAGTCTTCCTATGCAACAAAACTCGATGCAAATTATGTAAATTGTATTTGCAGCCAGTCAAAAATTTCACGACAGCAAACGGTAGTACATGGAACATAAAATCGCGAATCACATGCAATAGCAAGAACGTTGTGTATTTTCTTTCATGCAACATTTGTGACGGCAAACATCGACCTGCAACTTTCCTAGACACGTATTTAACTGCGGAAAAACGAACAAGAACCTAAAGGAACCATTTTTCAAAGTTTATGCTTTCATGAAATTAAGTGACTCAAATTTGTTAATAGATTATGAAAACAGACTATTCAAACACGGACACGCCTTGATGAACTGAATTAAGTAGAGACCCCGTCAACGAAAATCTGTCAATCATTTTAATCCTTTTTCGCCTTATATACCAATAATCACTACTCTAACCTCAAATGTAAAGTCGCACTCTGATGAGAACGTAGGTTCGAAAGGCCTCAGTGTGCCAAAATTCTGTCTTTTTCTTTGCGTCCGCCTTCTCTATGGTATCAAAGTATATATATATATATATATATGCATATATATAAAGATGAACAAAAAGAAAGACGAACAGGAATATATATATACAAATTTTCTCTCAATTCCCAACTAGTTTCGACCGTGTGGTCATCATCAGGAGAATGAGCAATATTTCCTATAGTAACGGGTTTTACAAATTCCTTTTACAAATATGACGTTAAATTAATTGATTGAACTTACGAATGATTGAGAAATGACGAGCCGCAGGGGACAATGTAATAACAAAAAACTGAACATAATTATGTGGCTTATCCCTTTGTTTGAAGAGCTATAATCTGATGTTTTCTGGGTGGTTTAGTTTGCTGTTTAGGCCATTTGGGGATAGGATTTTAAGACGTAGTATCCAGTTATCTTCATGTGATTCTAAAATTACTGTTATTTCATCAGAAACGTTCTTTTCGATCTTTTCTATGATGGTAAATTTTGCATCTCTGGAGAAGTCGTGGTTTGCTAGGCGAAAGTGTTGTTCTACGGGGAGCAGTTTGTCATAGTCTGTTGATTTTATTCTATACATATAGTTGTTGAGTCTAAAATTGAAAGGCCATTCGGATTTGCCTACATATTGTTTTGAGCAACGTGTGTACTCTAACAGGTATATGACGTTTCTGCTTTTGCAGTTGGATTCATGGTAGATTTTATATGTATTGTTAGTTACAAAGCTAGTGAACGAGTTTGTAGATTTAAGGTGATTGCAGCATAGACTGTTTCTAGTATTACATGGTTTACAAAATTTAGCATTTTTTATTAAAGGTGTTTTACGGATAACCTTGTTGTTTAGAATGTTGTTGCTTCCTACCATTTCTTTAAGGTTCTTTGGCCGACGATAGGCTAGCATACCAGGTTCCTTAAAAATATCTTTTAAGTTTGGTTTCAGTTTTAGGATGTCCCAGCGGTTTTGGATGATTTTAGCTATTGGGGGGAGAGTGTTGTTGAATGTTGTTACAAGGGGGATGCGATTAGTCCTTTCTTTAGTCGTTAGCTTCAAGGTATCTTCTCTTGGGACAGCGATAGCCTTTTTTACTTGGTTCTCAACTAAAGTTTCAGTGTAGCCACGTGCTATGAATCGTTGCTTTAATTTATCACTGTGTTTATTAAGTTCGTTATCATTAGAGCAGATCCTTCTTATTCGTAGTGCTTGTGAGTAGGGTAAGCTTTCTTTGAGATTTTCGACAGACTTGTTCTGCAAGCCAACTGATACACATCAGTACTTGCATAAGAAGTCTTGTCACCCCTGGCACACGAAAAAGGCGATCCCTTATGGTCAGGCTCTTAGGTTTCGTAGGATATGTTCGGAAGATCGCCAATTTCAGGAGAGGGTAGGCGAGTTAGCTGGATGGCTTAAGGACAGGGGCTACGAAGAGTCTTTAGTTAACGAGCAAATAGATAGGGTACGTAGTTTGGATAAGACAACTCTTCTAGCAAATTCGGGAAATAGGACCAATGACCAAGGGAGGGGGGAAGGGGTTCCACTTGTTGCAACATATAATCCAGCGCTCAATAGTTTGGGGAAGGTTGCCAGTAGACTCCATCCTATGCTCACGAACTCGGAGGAGCATAGGAGGGTGTTTCCTGAGCCACCTTTGATAGCTTTTAGGAGATGTAAGAACCTTAAGGATATACTTGTTAGGGCCAGGCTCAGTAGTGAGGGAAATTTTATTATTATTAATTCTTTCATTTAAAGTTGGCTAAATGTTATAGCTAAATTGCTAATTAAGGCCAACTATCTACAAAAACAAAGAGAACAAAAAAAATACATGTAAGATTAAAGTGAAGATATAATTTACAATAAAAAGCCTAAATTTGGATAAAACACTTTGCATAATCTGCAGTTGCAGGCATGGCATTTATGGGCTTTGATAACCCTTTTGAAAACTTGAAGGGAATCCGAGTTTTTCAGCTCTGCTGGTAGTGTCTCCCATACCTTTTTCCCCATAAATCTGACTGTATCGATTCCAAGGCAGGTTGTTTTCGCCTTTGGTAGTCGCAGTTTATCAGAACACCTTAAGTTGTAAGGCATTTCTTTTTCCTCAAAAATTTGCTTCATAAAGCTGTGATTTAGATTATATTTTGTTTTGTAGATCTCTACCATGAGCAACTGCAGGTTCCTCTGATGAACGGTTACCGAATTATCCATTTCTAACAGTTTTTCAAAAGTAGAAACATTGTCCTTGTATGCGATTCTTAAGGCCCTTTCATGTATCCTATTTATCTTATTATTCAAATTTCTATCGTGAAACATCCATATCAGCGAGCAATAGCTAAACTGGGACATGACGAATGTTTTCATCAACAGTTTTAGTTTCTCGGGCTCCATGTAGATTGAAATGCGTGCAAGAGCATGAAGCTTTTGACTAGCTTTTTTACATAGCGTTTTGACATGGTTTTTAAAACTTAATTTCTTATCAAGAGTA